>BPLR01013701.1:0-32074 GCA_021605095.1 Caerostris extrusa | reverse complement strand
TTGTGCGCATTTTTGCTGCTCCCCACATATCTCCATCTTGTGAAAATTAAAAATAGAGAGTTCTGGGCGTCGAAATTGAGAAAAGTCAGAAACTTGTTTCAGCAATTTCAATCAGTGAAAGTTGCATTTGAAGTATATAGAGTAAAATCTCGAACATTGGAAAAGTATCTAAGAAATGTCAATGTCTAGAAAATTCATAATATAGAAAGCAAATTTGAGTCTTGAAGATAAAATGACACTGTTCTATGAAAAGGCACGAGAAACTTTAATGCTTTATTTGGCTTCTATCAGAGTAAAAATAGATTACATATAATGGGGCAATTTGATTTGGGAATTTACTTTGTTCCTCAATTACTCAACTTCCCTGGTCTTTACGATATAGAAGACAAAAAGAGACTTCCATTTTCAATCGTGAGTTCGGATGCACCGCGAGCTTTCGACTAAATACAAAGGGTTTAGAAACACTACTTAAACCTTCAATGAGTAATAAAACTTTCGACAGTGTTTGAACATGCAGCTTAGCCGTGCAGAATTTTGGGTTATAACGAGTAAGATTACACAAAAATGATAAGTATTCATAATAGAAGTTCTTTACTCCTGATAGTATTAAGACATCATTTATGCATGCAATGATATTTTCATTACACGATTTCGAAGCTCTGCAAGCCAATTTACGTCATTCTGATTTCAATTACAATCCATTATTATTAATAGAGTTTTCTCACTTGGTTTATGTGACGGCAATTGTCAAAGAGTTATAATAATCCTTTCGCTCGCAAAGAGCTTTTCGATTATTATCAAGTTGTAGTTGCTACAATATCGCTTTAATAACATACTAAAGTTATCTGAAAAATATTTCGCTACTAAGATAATTTCTACATTTCCAAACCAAACAAAGATTCAAAATTAAATGGTTTCTATCATTAAATTACTTTAAATTCACATGTTAAGAAATTTTTTTGGAATCAGGCTTCGGTTCTCCCATGAGACCCAGCTTTGCCTTTTTCAATCGCAGATAAGCTTTGCACCATTATCCATTCCATTTAAAGAACTGTAGTTGCTATACCTTTTCCATCCTTCGTAATAAAATTATTACAATTAACTAAAAAAAAAAAAAAAAAAAAGAATCCTTTTTTTTTAAATTTAAAAAACTTAATTAATAATTTAATAGCTTCAAATATATATATTTTAATTATAAGAAACTAAACTACTTAAATTAATTAGATTTACAACATTAACAAGATAAATAACACTTGGTATACAAGATTAACATTTGTATTTTATTTATTTTCCCCTATAATCTTATTTTTTAGAAAAAGATGTTTTGTATTTATAGAAGAAAGCTATGAATTAACTGCGTTGAAAGCGATTGTGGCAAATTCATGGCCAATGGGATCTTTAATCAAAATCATTGATTCAACGATTCACAGCTCGTTTGAATATGCGTCACTCATTTTCTTATCAGCAAGTATAAAATGGGGAAACCTCCATAAAAAAAAAAAATTAAATAGTTTAAAAACTAAAAACACTTGCGCTTTTAGAGTTAATCAAACTAAAAATAATAGTTAACATAAGAATAAATGACTGACGAGAAAATGAATGTCACTGTTCTAAAAAAGCGTGGGGTGCTCGATATCAATCGTTGTAATTTTTCACTAGTTTCATTCCGAAATGCAGAGTTAGTTTAAAAATGTCATACAAAGCACCCCACGCTTTCAAAACAGTGATTCATTTTCTCGTCATTTTATTATGTAATTTTTTTACTTTGATTAACTTATGTTTTTTAGCAAACAATTATTTTTTACTTTGATTACTTAAAGCTCTAAAATTTTTTACTTTTAGTTTGTTTACTTAAAAGTTTTTTTTTTAAACTATTAATTTATTTTTTACTTTTTAGTTTGATTCACTCTAAAAGCGTGTTTTTTAAACTACACTGATTTTTTACTTTTTAGTTTGATTAACTCTAAAAAAACGTGTTTTCTTAATGAGGTGTAATTGTAATTGTGAGTAAAACAAAGGCTAAATGCGCATATGTCGAGCCAGCCAGGATTCGAACAGGGAATCTCCTAATCCGTAGATAGGCGCGTCATCCATCGTCCCACGTAGGTCTGAATGTCTTTACTGAATACTTTCATTCTACATGGGTTAAATTGCTCTTTCATAAGTTAAAAAATCTCTAATCCTGGCGATCTTAATCAGGATGAGATAATAAACTTTTTTTAGTGTCGTTGGTCCTTCATAAGTTCACAACGTTTAAATTAAATCTGATCGTTTAAAGTAGGGCAAAATCGAGCCCAAGGAGTCAGTTACAAACAAACATTCAGGTGAAACTAATATAATAGCTATTAAAAAGAATCAACGTTTTCTTTCTGAAAGATGCCTCTAAATGTTTCTTTTTGCAGCTTAAATAGTGTATATGAGGAGAAAATGATCTCCAGGGAAAAAGTCTGTTACATACATACAAAAACATACAGGTGAAGCTAATAAAAGCGTATTAAAAAGGAACGCACTACTACGACATAAATTCAACACCTTTATTTCAAATACGCATCGCGCACATTCATTACATCGCATTCAATACTCTGCCTTTCATTCTCTTTTCTTAATAATAGAGTATCTCTCCAATAATTTTTCCTTTGAAAGCAAATAATAATATTGAATAACAAAAATTTAATACCTTGTATCATATCGCATTCCTTTTGCCTCAGGTATCCTGAAATGAAACCCCTGTGCCGATTCTTCACAAATAAAATGGCAAACTCCCATTATGCCAGAGGTAGTTATTACTTTCAGAATGATTCTATATTAAGCCTCTTTTTGATCCATCTTCGCTCCTTGCTTTCTGTCCTACACATAATAAACCAGTCTTATGTTTGAAGCGACCGATTTTCTTAAAAGCAAATTTTTGGTCAACTTACATATTTCTATTTCCTCTTTTAATCCCTAACTTGCCGCCAATAGGAAAACAACATAAAAGTTCACCCCTTGATCTTTATTATTAGTTTTCAAAACAAATAATGACTTGTATAATTAATTAAAAATTTATTTGAACACCAAAAGGAACAGCTTTGAGAAGGCAAGTCTTTCCCGCATCTGTGCTTCACATTTCATAAGCATTCACCTTGCAACCATAAGAAGTTGTCTGGGTTTTTTTTTTCCTGCAGTGTTTCTTCTTATAACACCGTCTTTGCTGGTGACTGCTTACCTCTTGATGGCTTATTTTGTTTTATGTCAATGCGACTCATGATTACAATAAACAGATAGTTTTTAAATACTTCAAACAATCAGAATAGCTGTTTTCAATTTAGGTTAGTCATAAAAATTATTCGGTTATCTAATTTCAAAAGCAGTAAACACAGTATCCTCTCTATCATTTTTGTTGGAATCACAGATAACGAGCTAACGTATCCTTTAGCTAAATCAGCAGCGAATGATCTTTTCCTACATTGCAAAACATCATTACTCATAAAAAATATTTGATAGTAAAATGCAGTTGAGATATGGTAAAGCATCATATACACTAAAGGTTTTTCTCATTTAAGCCTAAACAATTGCCTTCAGCGAATGAGACAGAAGTACTTTATCTCATTTTCGCACCAAAGCTTATCCACTGAGAGCCTAACTCCATAGATATTGAGTTAGATTCCTCTCCATACTTTCTTTTCTAATACATATATTCCTACAACAATAGATTGAATTAGAGGTACACATCTTATTCAGTATAAGCGATATGAATAACAAACTCCAGGTCAATTGTGGTTTCAATGTACTTTCTTTAACTTTGATTTTTTTTTTATCTAACAGACGAGATACGTCATAAACTAAAAACATCATTACATTTCCTGTACCATTGTCATAAAGTTAGAAACCTTAACCACACTCCTTTATCCCATTTTCACTTCTATTTTCGTAGTTTCCAGTAATCTAAAGATCAAATATAAATTGTTATTGATCAAGATAATTGGAAATAGATGATCAAGATACCAGCGATTTTTCCATTTTAGCTATAATTTTTCAAATCAATAGCAGTTACTAATGGTTTTTAGAATTCACCGAGAAGTTTTTATTTTTTGCGATTCTGAGATTTTCTTTGTTAGAGGATAAGACATATAATAATAGAGGAAAAGCCAAATAATTTTGTTTTTTTGAATATATTTCGTCTGTTGGTTGTTAAATATTTTATTATTTATCAGGCCACTGCTGGATAATTCAAGATAAAGCAGCTAATTGAGAGCACAAACCTCAAAGTCATGCACTAGATCTGAAAATGGCGACCCAATATTATGCAGGGTCCACTATGAGAGCATTGATTACACTAAATTGACCATTGTGCTTCTGATATTTGAAATGAATATTTCCATACATGTACAGGGGTGGTATGGGTGTACATCTGGGATTTTGGTCTAATAAATTGGTCGAGCACAATCCTGATGTACATTTGGGAACTTTTGTTGCATTAGTTTGTTGGGTTTCAACTGAACCATTTAAATTCTTTATTTCTAATTTTTAAGCCAACATTTATAACTCGTGATGATTTTTAAGCAAAAACATTTATTTCGTTAATCTTATTCTGTTAAACCTATCTCAGTCAAAGGTTAATTTTTGTAGAGCCTGTTTAATGTCTGTGAATTTTAAAAATATCTTTTTATTATAAAAAGTTTTCAATTTATAACATAATTTCAAAAATTTGCAGAACATCAAACCAATTAAAAAATATTTATTCATCCATCCCTTTAACTAGGGTAGTTATTTACAAATGGGATTAAACTATTCCAAACTATTTTCTATCGATACTACTATTGGACAAACTATTTGGTGTGATAAAAAAAAAAAAAAATATTCTAATGGCCTATATAAATTTTAAAAAGTTTTCATATGTTTGACGGCGATTTTTCATACATGAAAATGAGTTCTTTTAATTGTTGTTCTGATTTCCAACTCATAATTTATTTTTGCATTAAAATTTATAGTGAAAGCTATTAGATAAATATAATTATATTATAAAAGACTTTTTTAGAATTGAATTTCTTTCTTTCCAAATACCTACTTGTGGATAAATTAAATTGAAATTACAATAATTTCAAATCTGTACACTCAACGACTCTCAATTCTTATCAACTATATGCTGTTTCATAAAATAACTTACTTGAAATTCAATGCCTTTAGTGCATGAGCAACAAATAAAATATTGAGAAAAATGATATCTTAACAACTTCTTTCTTACTTGCATTACAGTCTGTTACAGGCCGTGTTTTTTTTCAGTCATTTAAAATTATTATTATAACTACAAACAGTTGTTAGCAAAAATCTAAAGCTAAGTAAACCTCATTACTTATTACTACAATGTTTGAGTCAGTTAAGTGCGAATTACTTCTGTAATTTTTTTTTATTAAATATTTTTAAATATCCAAACTTATAATTAATGTTCAGCATACCCAGTCAGAATCAATTATTGTTTATCAGTTTCATAATGGTCATGGGCTGGTACTAGAATAACTAATATAACACAATACTGCCTAATTAAAAACTGCAGTGTTAACACTGTTTAATATATATAGGGTTGGATGATGTTGAAATTTTAAAATCGATATATCGCCCTCTGATATCGCGATATATCGTTTTTATACAGATTAAAAACCCCCAATATGTTTTGAATCTTTAACAACAAAATGAGAGTTTGTAAACCTAAAAAGCCATGATTTTTTTTTTTAAAGTTTTGAACAGTTATCTTTAACACAAATTTATTTCATTTTTAGAAGCCACCTATCTCCTTTACCCCATTTAATTATGCATATTTCATTCCAAAATATCACATTTAGAGCTAAATAGTTAAGTGCATTTGTTTAGCTCCCCTAGGAATAACATCAAAGTGGAGTACCATTTTTTTTCTTCCACAAAAATTAAGTAAAAATATATATCAATCAATATATTAAATTTGACTACATTAAAGGAAAAATGTTGCGGATCGGGAGCTAAAAAAACTGGGGTGGGGTGGGGAAGAGGTGAATTTATGTTATTTACATTTAAAGCCCCCCTCCTTGTGTTAAAATTTTTTTTTTTTAAATTAACATATTGTAAATGTTAAGAAATATGTTTCTTCAATGAAAAATAAAATACACAAGAATAAATCACAGTATAACATTTAGGAATGTTCTGTACATGCAAACTCACTGAGTAGAAAGATCATTATGATGAACATGGCGATATTGATACACAAATACAAATTTCTGCAAAACAAGTAAATAATTCTAAAAAAAAAAAAAAAAAAAAAAATCCCAGAAGAACAAACATTAAAAAAACTAGTCCACCTAACATAGTAAGTCCCACTCTAATATGACTGTAGAGCATTGGGCTGACAACCTTACCACATAAAAAAAAAAAAGAACCCTTGTTTTGTCTTCAGTGACATGGAGGCAAGTCAGACTTCTACCTATGGGTGCTCCATCACAACAGAAGCTGCCCCTTTACCTCCCTCCATGAGTAGATTACTCACGGGATGTCCATCCAGTACTGTAGCACACTGAGGATAAGTCACAACACACCATTAAAAATGTCTTGGTTTGATTCTAAATTCGTGTACCCTGAAGTCGGCAATGTTACAACCCCAAAATATATTGCCAATGAATTTAGGTTACTGTAGTAAATTTAAAGAATTCTTTTCCACTGCATATTCAAAATTTGATAGCCATAGAGGTGAGCATTTTTGGCATGAGGATGAGAGAAACTGGCTCTGCTAACACACACAGAAGTAATAAAATATTCTAGGGTGCTAAAGAAGAAGTCTTCATAAGGCTACAATTCCCAATACGACTTACTTTTGTTAAGTCTATAAACAAAGCATAAGGGAAATCACTTAAGAGTGCCATATAAAACTGTCCATAGCTAAGGCAATCCAATGTCTAGATTTGGGAGTGGAAAACTTATATGTATTTGCAAACAATGAAAAACAAAGAATGCTGTTTTCTGGCTATAACTGATAAATAAATAACAATTAACATAATTATGTAATTTTGGCTAATTAAAAAAAGTAAGTTGTATTTAATGCATATGTAATACTCAATAAATAACCTATTGAGTCAATATTCACATTAGAATATATTTTACTGACTTCCCTGTTAGCAATGAAAAAAAGAGCTTATTTATAAAAATTAAAGTTTTATTTTCTGAAGTAGGGCAATGCTGGATGATATGTGCTAGTATATAGATATGTATATATACATAGTATATACAGATAAGTCAGCAACTAACAGAAATTAAAAAGAGTAATTAAATAAATAATTTCTAAAGTTTTCCAGATTAGTATAGTCAAATTACTGATATTTGGTGGATAATTGGAATTATTTCAATATTATTTTATTATTGAATTATTTATTATTATTATTACAATTTCAGAATACATGATATTAAAAGAAAAACTAGAAAAAAATTCCACACTGACTAATACATTTTTTTCTTTCAAAACAGCTTTGTGCAGCATATATCTGACTGGCATCATTAACAAGTAATTGATATGGCTGTTTAGGCCACTAAACAGGATGCTTAGCATTCTACTTGATCTGTGGTCAAACTATTCACATGACAAAAATATATTAAAATAGTATAAATGGGAATTAAAAACTTTTTCCTGAGGAAAAGTAATAAGATAGATAATATGCTGAGATAAAAATTAGAAGAATTTTATTCAAATAATTCAATCTATTTTAAATAAACATAGTGAAATCAGCTTTAACATGAATAAATTCTAATGACTCATACCAATAATAAATATTTATAACTCGATTCATAATTTTAAGTACGGAATTTAGATAAAAGTTATAAAAAAACAAAAGTTTTGGGAGACAGTTTTTAAAATATGAATAAAAAATAATACAAAAACACACATTTGCATTAAAATTATTTTATTTACTTAAAAGTTTTTTAAACATACATCTCAAATCCTTTCAGAGTTTATTGATTTTTCTTTTTTTTTTACTTTACAATTTATTAAATAACTCTCTATTAGCATTTTCTCCGAGAAATGTAAAAAGAAATATAAAAAATTTCATATAATAAATCATAATTTGCATAAAAATAAAGATAAAATGACTTAAATGTATGTTAACCATAAACTAAAAAACATGCAATAACTTTAAACATTCCTACATAGAAACCAGGGTACAACAATCTAGATAGAATCCTTAATTTGCATAATGACAAAGCAAAACATATCACTCTATTTAACATGTGATAATCCATTTCAAAATATAGCCTAGATATGTACACGCCAGTTTCTGCATACAATTAAGCTTTCTGCAATATAGTCAACAAAATTCAAGATAAATATACATGTTTATCTCCAGCTTTGAGACAATCAAGGCCTTGGCAATCATGTTTTATAAACTCAATCACCACAGCTATTACCAGCAATGATGCTATAACATTGCTCTACAAACTTGTTGCCAAGACAAGAGTAGAATATTAGATTCAAATGAAGTACAGGTGCAATCAAACGGAAACAGTCCTTCTGTTTAAAACAGCTCTTAAAGCTATGACCATTCAAGTTTGCTCTTTATAGATGTTTTCAATTCCAATTATATGTTCAACTCTAATCCAAGCAGGAGTCACTGAAGTAGAACATCAAGATTAGTAAATGCACACGAACCCAATCCAGCTTTAGACATCAGTTTCACAAGTTCTTGAGTATGCGCCAAGGCTACTTCCAGGGGCGGCTGACGAGGTAAGTTTTGCGACTCTGAAATACAAGCAAAAATTTCAAAACTGATAGAATAGGTTTTTGCAAGTTACATGCTATACTTTTTACGTGTTTGTATATTATAAATGAAATTACTGAAACAACAAAAATTCTATTAAAGTTAACAAAAAAAACACCCTCCAACAACAATAACAATTACACTGACCACAGGCCACAATATTTTTGTCCACAGTTTTATCTTCAATTTTCATTGATTATAAATGGGTTTGAATAATTATTCTGTTAAAGCATGAAAATCTGAGAGTAGCATGTTTATTAATGAACTGTTTTGAGCTATTATACTTATCCATATATGATAAAGTAATAGATAAGTCTTAAAAATAGTAATAAATGCCTCATAATGAGTCAATGTAATTTTAAACAAAAAAATTTCACAATTCAATTCATCCTTTTTTAATTCAGGGTATACTATTTTATTAAGTAAACTACATATACATACCCAAAATTGAACTGTTGAGTGCTGCACAAACAGGTTCTCTTTGTATAGGATCTAGCTGAGTACCAACAGGACTTGACCAAGGATCAGCATAAGCTAGTAGACTAAAAGCATCCTAAAAACAGAAAGATAATACAACAAATAAATATTGCAATGTAAAATAACAAATGTACCAAACAAAATAAACCTAATCACCAGAACTCACTTGTAGCATTTTCTTATTTGCTGTGTTAGTACCAAAGTCTCTTTTTAGCTGAACACTCATAGAATGTAATTCTCTTCCGAATTGCAACATTCTTTCTATTGCAGCTTGACTACCACCACAGACTTGTTTTTTATTTGAAGGTACATCAACATCTACAAAATAACACTCATCTAAATTAGTCCTTCTAAATCAGAAATGACATATATTTAGGGGGCATATATAAATTAAACATGATGTAAACCACAAAAGATTTAAGTGCAGTAGATAAAAAAAAAAAAAAAAAAAAAAAAAATGTAGTAATAGACTTTTCAGTATTGCTATGTAATATTTCACAAAAATTATTTTTAGAATAAAATTAACATAAAAAAAATAATTTTTCTCATTTTTACGAATGATACAATTTCTATATATACATTCTTTAAAAATTATAATCATTTCATAATATTACTTGTATTTCCTGAATAGAAACTTGATACTTTATATAAGGTCTCCTAAAAATAAGGCTTTTTTTTAAAATTAAAAATTAGAAGAAACTTCCACTTCTAAATATCAAAGCTTTCTTCCTTTCTTAAAAAGCAAACAAACCTTTAATCTAACTAAGGTTATGGACATTGAGTTTCATATTTTAAGAAAATGGGAAACATTTTTTAAAATCCAACATATCTTCAAATGATAAACATCAAAAGTTCCATTTTACTTTACATAATAAAGGAATATTTATTCCTACATTAAGAAAAAAAAAAATGTTATTTTAAAGTGGCTCTTTAATTTATTTGATAATGCAAAATCAATAGACATTCACAGAATATTTTTAAGGGAATACATTACATTTGAACTAATTTATAAATTATTACAATGCTTGATCCTACAATCTACCATAAACAAACTAAATGTGCTTTCATAATTATGAGCTACAATATTGATATTTTGTAAAAATAATTTTTACCATGCTACATGCATAGCTAATCAAGAACATTAAAACTAGTATTTCATTTAGTTTTAATTGTATTATTCTAAAATACTGTGAATCAAGAAAGTTGACTTGGATGTCATTTTGAAATTATTCATAATTCAATGTGGAAAATCCTAGTATAACAAAAGTATGATACCAGCTTTTAAGAGAAAGCATTTATGCAAGCATATGGACGAGTTAAATCTGCATATAGTTTTAAAGATATCTACAACTTTTTCCTTTCAATATGCCAAAGTCCTGATCACTCAGACCAAACTCCCCTCGAATAAGCAAAAAACTTATCTTCATGATGTACATTTCTAATGCTTTAAAAATGGGGAATGATACTGTTAATTTGAAAGAATCCTTGTTTGTGGGAAGATAAACATTTTCATGCTGCAACATTATGCCACTGTATAAGTCTCACCAAAATTTCAAGTATAATCTCTCTTTTTGCTGTTCAGTGTATTCAACAGTTTTATCAATTGAGCTTAGACCAGGGGGTGGCCAACCCACAGCCCGCCTTGAAAATTTTTCTGGCCTATGAGATTTATTGCACTTTCACAAAAATATATTTATTTTTTAATGATCAAAGTAATGAAAACTAATGTATTAAAAAGTATATTGTGTGTGCATCCAAATATTAAAAATTAATTGTTGAAATTATGGAAAAATTAACTTTGATTTTAAAATAATATTCTTGCGCAAACAAATATTACACTAGTAAAATAAATATTTTTTAATGATTTCATTTATATTTATATATTTCTTTACAATATGCATTTAGTAACATTATTATATTATCTATGTTTACACATGAGAATAATAATAAACAATAATAACTCATTATGTTTAAATTTTTCACTCCAAAAAAATGCCTATAGTGAGTCTAAATCTAATATGGGGATATATAACTTTATATGCAGCCCGCAGAGTTAGGGATATATTTCCATAGTGGCCCATAAGATCAGTTGGGTTGGCCACCCCTAGTTTATACATTTGAAATATGAAAGTTTCTTCTGATCTTGTTTCATTATCATTGCCCTGTTCTCAGTTTTAAACCATATCGGAAATCATGTCATTTGTAACTTCTTGCTGTTCATCCACTTGGCAGAATCTTTTTCAGCAGAGGTTTCATACACAGGAAGTTTTTGTGGCAGGCTTAGATTTTCTGATTTAAGACTGACATGCCACATAGTGAATATGTGTGACCAATTGCCAAAGTCACAAATACCCTCATGTGATGTGCAGAATAAAAAAAGACAACTAATGAGTATAGAATGATTTCTATTTGTGCAAATGCTGTGTCTGCATATTGTTGAATGTCTTCATTACTTTATGAAACCTTCAGAAAACTTGCATAGTGATTGTTTAACTATTTGTGGCCCTGATGAAAATTTTGTAAAGTACACAAAAGTTCAGATTTTAGAATGTCTCAAAAGTTTAATAATTAGTAGTGATTACAAAGAAAATATGTAACATTAATGTGCAATATCTTTGATCAAATAAGGATTCAATAATTTTTTTTTTTTTAAACATGGATATGCTTTATAACTTTTACAACTAGCTCTACTTCTTGAAATTATTATTTTATTTCCTCTAACAATTTGTTTAGTAACCTAATGATTATAATAACTTCATGGATCTATAAGCATTACTTAAAAATTAAGATTCATACAAAATGTAAAATTTATATTCTGCCATAACAAGCAAAGTCTCCAAAAGAAATGCACTTGTATTTTAATACATCTATACATTTTTTTATGATAATTATGGTGTTTAAACTATCTTGTTTTAACAATATTATGCAATTTTTTTTAAACAGTGGAATATGTTTTTATGTAATATAAAAAAAAAAAATTAAGGGCTTCTGTCTCATATTTTAACCATATAAATTCTATATTAAAAAAAAAAAAATTTAAATCATAGATGCATACACAATTCAGAATTAAAAATTGATGAAGTTATAATATAATTGGTTATGATATAAAACAGAGAAAAAAATTTCTATATAAATAAACTTTTAACTTTAAAAGCTTGTAAAATTTTTGAAATAAAATTATGTTATAACTAGAAATTAATTAAACTTGAAAAAACTATTTTAAAAAAATGCAAATATGTATTAATGTACCAACTCTCAAAATTTGGATATATTAATTGAATATTAATTTAAATTAAGGTTACATTTATGAAGGCTTAAAAATGAAAAAGTTAATGTGATTTTTTCATGTAACATTTAAAGGTTCAATGTTATTGTATTAATTGAAAATTTTGCTTATTTAGCTTTATAAGCAATTTTTAATATCTTATATAATCTTTAAATAGCTATTTGAACTCGCATAGAAGATGAACCAAGTTCTATTGCTTGGTTATACAAAAGGAATACAGACATCTTTGAAACAAGATTAAATAATCATTTATTTCATTTTAATTAAAATACATAAAAATTTATTAAAGCCCTGGTTTTCAAAAGTATAATTTATTTTATTATTATTATCTTTTGAAATATGGTTACTAAATAACTTAAAAGAAGCTAATATGGCATGCATGTTATTTAAGAAGACATGAATTTTGTATATTATGCATTTTAAAAATATTAGTTTTCATTTTAAAAATTCATAATATAAAAATCAATTAAATACAATTTCACAGTAATGTTTGAATAACAAACTGAAATCAAAGTTAGCCATGTCTGAAATTTTTTTTTTTTTTTTATACCTGCATAAAAATAAATTTTATAAAAACTCACCCATTTCAAATCCAATTCTATCATGGGTACTTTCAAGATCATCTCCATTTTGATACGTAGAAGCTATGACAGTTCCATTAGTTGCATAAGGCATAGTCCTAATACCTTCTGCATTGTCATTCACAGTATCTAAATTTTCCATCTCTACATCATTATCAGGATGAATTAAGTTCGTAGATACTGAAATATCCGAATTTCCATTCAACATCTCACCATTCATCACATGATTAGTTGTATTTAGTTCCTCGATGGATGATAAGGTCACAGTCTGATTATTATTTACATTGTTTTCGATAGTCACTGGGAGTGAAGAAGATTTAGGCGAAATGAAAGTTGATGCAGTATGAGGGCTATGACTCCTACTTGGAGAATTGCCAGACAACATTGGAGAACTACAAGATAAATTAACACCTGATCTATGTAGATAAGCATTTGAATAATTAGGACTCATACTTGGTGAATTACATTGTGATCTTGGACTCTTCACAGGACGGACTTCACTATCAGTTCCATTTACCATTTCTATAAACTGTCGACATTTTAACATAAATAACAGGTTAGGATTTTGTTCCAATAGTTCAGGATATAGATTTTGTGTTGTTTGAATTGCTTCACCCATGCGTCCCGCAAGTACAAGCTTTTGAATCCCTAAAAATTCAAATGATAAATTATATTTTACACTATTTAAACAGAAAGGAGAGGGAAAAAAATGGCAATAGAAAATTAATATTGAATCACAAAAACTACATAATCATTAATTATTATATTCAATATAATTTTGATTTTAACAAGTTCTACAATCATGGAACACATAATTGACATCAAGTTCTTATTAGTATACAAATTCAAACAGTAATGAAAACTTGAAAACTAAATTTTTTTAAACAGTAATCATTTCAGTCATAGAAAGTGATTTTCATATCTTTATTAAAATGTTTTTTTTTTATACTTTGGTGAGATTCTTTTTTATCAAATAAAAAGTATCATTAAAATAAAATTCAAAATATTAAAAAAAAAAAAAAAAAAAGCACCTCTGTTCCTATTTGAACTATTTATTGCTCTAAATTATGCATTACCCATTAAACAGTTAAATAAACAAATAATTTAAATATTTCTTTAAAAATATATTTAGAAAAACAAAATTAAACAGAATATTTCATACATACATTTTTTTTTTTTTTGAAAGCTAATAAAAGTAAAACCTACGCTGTCTATTTTTAATTGATTTTACATCTTCTGAGAAACTCTGCCCTGTGCTTTGAGCAAATGCTTCAGCTGCTGAGCTGTAGCCATGATGAACCAGATATGTTTGAACAATTCTAAACATTAAACGTACTAATTAATATTTTGCAAAAAAAAAAAAAAAAAGTATATTACATCAATCAAATTATACTTTTCATTTCAAATTCACCCTTCTGAAAATTAAACTTAAATTATATAAAATTAGAATGAGTATTTTTATGAAAAGATATTTGCATACATAAATTGTCATATACTAGTATGAGTAAATAACGATGTTAGTAGTTATGCATGATAGTATAACAGGTGGGCTGAACAGTTCATAGGATCACACATAGATGGCATTACTAGTATCAAATCCATATGATTTTTAGTTAACCCTAACCTTCAAAAGACGAGTGTATAAATTTGACAGCTGTTTCACTTTTATTATGTGAGTTACAGCATTTTTAGTGAACCAACTTTTGTTAGTTTGAAAAATTTATAAAAAGGAATTTCGCGTGTTAATAAAGCATTGCTTTTTGGCGAAAAAAAAAAAAAAAAAATACTACTGAAGCCAAGGCTTGGCTTGATAAACATTATTCGGACTTTGCACTAGGAAAATCAACTGTAGAGAAGTGGTTTGCTAAAGTTACACGAGGCGAAATAAGCACCGAGAGCGATGCACACAGTGGACGAATGAAGTTGATTGACATAGCTGAGACCCTAAGGATATCAAAGGAACGTGTAGGACATATCGTGAATGAATATTTGGATATGCGAAAGCTCTGTTCAAAGTGGGTGCCGAGCGAGCTTACAATCGACCAAAAACAACAACAAATTGATGATTCTAAGCAGTGTTTGAAGCTATTCAATCGTAATAAACCCGAATTTTTGCGTCGATATGTGACAATGGATGAAACATGGCTCCATCATTTCACACCAAAAGCCCAATCGACAGACAGTCTGCACGTGATGAACACTAAAAATGCTATAACTCACATAAAACAGTGCAACAGCTGTCAAATTTATACACGAGTCTTTTGAAGGTTAGGGCTAACTAAAAATCATATGGATTTATTACTAGTAGCGCCATCTATGTGTCAGCCTGCGAACATTTCAGTCCACCTATTATATACAATAATTTATATTTCAATAAGCAAGACTATATGTATACCAGTTACAGGTGAGAGTACATGGCTTACCAGCCACGAGAACCAAACTGTTATATCAAACATATGTAATTATATAATACAGATAAATAAAATTATATTAGCATGTCTGCATGCATGTGTATGAATATTCATTTAGTAGATACATCTACTCAGATAATACATATGCTATATGCTCAATGTATTATCTTAGTAGATGCATTGCTGGCCATTTAAAACGCAACAACAAGAATTATCAAAGCCATATTTATTAGCCAAATGAAACAAGATATAAAGAAGAAGTGATTGAAAATACAGCCTTCTTCAAATTGAGAAACACACACAAATATAAAAATCAATATTTTGTGTAATCACCATAGCTGACAACAATTGCTACTGCATGCCTCAGCATTGAATGAAAGGTTTGTTTGTCACTCCACAGTCACCTACAGTTTAAAGTGGATTCTGAACCACTACAAACATCCACGGCACTGCTGGGACTCAAACAAGAAACCTGTGGCACTGAGCGCTAGTCACTCGGCCCCCATTGAATGAAAGAGGGATGCGTTCTTGGGGTATGTATTTAGCTTCTGCATATTGCCAAAATTGATCTGCTGTAATAGCTGGTGGTGTAAGCTGGGAAAGTTATTTCCTAATCATTCGATGTACAACAGATTGGATGAAGAGATAGATCAGGCCACCACTGTAAGCAGGTAATTATATACTGTTTCTGTCAACACTGTTTCTATACCAGTAAATACATAATTTTCCAACATACACACACACAAGCATATTCTTTTATACATCTATTACGAAAATGCATATTTTACATGTATACAAGCATAAACATACATAAACGCACATTTTAATACATAGGGCTTGCGTAATTGTATTTATCCCTGTATGTATGCTTGTTTTCATACGTTTGTGAATTTGTATCAACATAACAATTGTGTTCACATGGCTGAGAAAATATACATTTGTAGCCTAGTGTATACATATAATCTTACTCACTGAAAGAGGTACAGATTAATGTATGCATACCTTAAAGCATATTTAAACATACCAGTAAATGGCTATTCATGCTGACATACAATGCATAAAAATAAAACTCCAATTTTCAAAGGGGTGAAACTGGACTGTTACATCTGTATCTTAATGTATAAATTGAAAATTAATTTGACATTAAGAAAATTAAAATATTTATATTAAATATTTTAATTAACTTAATATTTTAATTTATATTAATTATCTAAAAAAACAATATTTTAGCAGCTATTCATAATTTATAAATGCATTTCAAGAAATAATCATATAAAATGAATTTATTTTACCCACCTAAAATATAATAGATTAATATACACATAATTTTTTTTTTATACAAGTTGGATTGTAATTTTACCTTATGTAATTTAAAAAATAAACTATGGAAATTAAAAAAACAGGATAAAAATAAGATTTGAGAAATTAATACACATCTTACTTCAATAATTGAATTTTATGCTGTATAATACACTAAAAGAATAATAAAGTTATGAGCAGAGACAAAATAGGAAATACATCATTTAAAATATAATTGCTTTTTCTAAATTTATAAACCAAGTTGCAGGTAAGCTTAAATAAAAGAAAGTTTAAAATATTCTAAAGGATTTTATAAATTTCCCATAATCAGGTTTGAATGAATTAATACTACAATTTAATATTTACTAATACTTGCATTATCCCCAAAGTCTTATGGTCTTGGTATCTAATATATGACCAGTAAATTATAAGAAATTCTATTTAATTATTTACTTACATATTAGTCTAAATTTATCCAATAGGATTTATTTAATATTCTAATATATATACACTCAAGAGCCAAAACATTATGACCACCCCAACATTTTGCAATGAACTCGCCTGAATGACGTAGAAGGCACGTGATCAGGTGGCAGTGGTATTTAACTGCTGCTGGAGAGTCTGAAGAATCATTCTTTCATTTCTGTGTGTGATGGGAAAGGCTGCGGATCTAGCGACTTTGATAGAGGCAGATTGTAATGGCTCGGAACAAGTATTTCCGAAACTGCACGACTCGTGGGTTGTTCGCGATCTACAGTTGTTAATACTTATGCAAAGTGGATGAATGATGGTGAAACCAGCAGTAGACGACATGGTGTTGGACGTCCACACGCTATCAAAGAAAAGGTCGTCGGAGACTGTCTCGCATGGTGAAACAAAACCGGAGCCAGACAGTGGCTCAGCTGACAGCCCAATACAATGCAGGGCCAAGTAGAAAAGTATCGGAGCCCACTGTTGGATATGGGGCTATGCAGCAAACGTCCCACTCGTGTGCACTTGCCTACCAAGCGTCATCGCCAACTGCACCTGCGCTAGGCTCGGGAACATCGTGACTGGTCCATGGATCAGTGGGAGAGAGTTGCTTGGTCAGATGATTCGCGGTTTGTCATTCACCACGCCGATGGCCGTGTCAGGATACGCCGTCTTCCAGGCGAACAGTTGCTCCCCTCAATGTACAGTAGGTCATACACAGGCCGGTGGTGGCGGTATTAAGCTTTGGGGGACGTTCTCTTGGGCGTCTCTGGGACCCGTGGTTGTGGTAGAGCAGACCATGAATGCTACAGGGTATCTGAACATCATTGCGGACCAGTTGCACCCTTACATGGCCTGTTTTTCCAGCTGGAAATGGAATGTTCAAACAGGACAACGCCCTTGTCACAAGGCTAAAATTGTGTTGGAGTGGTTCCAGGAACATGATGCTGAATTCCAGTTAATGTCCTGGCCGCCTAACTCACCGGATCGCAATCCGATAGAACACATTTGGGATGTCCTGGGACGACAGCTCAGAGTTCAAAGATCACCACCTCGCAATATCTCGGATTTGTGTAACAGTTGCTTAAACATCCGGTACAATCTGTCTCCAGCCATCTACCAAGGACTTGTGGCATCCATGCCAAGGCAGGTTGAATCTGTGTTGCGCGCCAATTCAAGTTATTGACAGGCGGTCATAATGTTTTGCCTCTCGAGTGTTTATATATACATATAAATATAAACATTTTCAAGCAAATGAAACAACACTTTCAATCAAGTTTTTAAATACATCATAAATAGAAAACTGCATTAACTAAGGAAATTTGTTTTATCAACAGAATTAATGAAACCTTGAGTTTTTATATAAAAATAATTTTACAAAAAAATATGTTTCATAGAAATTTTTTTTTTTTTTTTTCATCAAGACACTCAGATATAATCCACCATTTCCCAACTTCTATAAAGCTATATATTTTAGTACACAATCTACAGAAAAATTGAAATTAAAAAAAAAAATTTAATAGAATAACTTATTATATCTATACAAATAAAAGTAAATCCCAAGAGTTTTTAAAAAATTTAATTTTGTTATGTTTTTAAAAATATATTTCCTATTTAATATTAAAAATTATTAGTAAACAATTTTTTTGCAGTTTTTTACTATACATCAATTAACAAATAAATGCAGAGAAAAAAAAACAAAACAGAACTTCTAAGAGTTATATAGTTTCAAGTTATAGGAAATACACATACTAGTACACACAGAAAAACAAATCACCTGCTGTATACATAAATTTATATGTAAAATATGCACTTTATTCAAAATTAATTTGAAAATACCAAACTAAATAAATATACAATCTTTTGAATGTTAACAAAGATAGCATTAATCATCTAATGTTTTTAAATTAAAAACCACCCATACCTATGCAATGTAGTTTGCCATTCGCCTTGTTTATCCATAACTGGAAATCGATCAATAGTGAGCCTTGTGCGTCTTTTTTAACTCCTTTAAATATGAAAAAAATATAAAATTTAAACCTCGAAAATGTAAAAACATATACATTCAAGAATTTTGAGGAACTAAAAAGGCAAAACGCTTACTGACATGACATATAGAGAGTTCAAATAACATAACTGCATTAAAATTTACAATGAATACAAAATTAATAAAAAAATTTTACATTTAAACTTTCAAAATGTATTCACAATTTGTGTCTATTTAAAATGTATTCAAGGCAATTACTTATAAGATTTAAATATATTCACAATTCTCTTATGCATGTTTTACTATTTTCAACATCATATTCTGATGCATTTTATTTCCCTAAGGCCATGTTGGATCATTAAACATCAGAATGACATATATAAAAAGGGTTCCATGGATTTTGAATTTTTTTATACCAATTATTTACAACTGCTACACATTAAGATAACTACATACTTTTAAACTAAAGGAAAAAAAAATTCCCATTGGGCTACAGTCTACAGTAATTTCTCTGTCTGTGTCTTAACATTATCTAGAAACATTATTTGCAATTAAGAGTTCATTTATCCTCCTCCTTGGTTTTGGGAAAGTTGTCTCAATAAAGAACTAAAAAAATCAAAATCAAAAACTCATCTTTATCAATCTGCCACAGTTGCATAAAGGGATAGTACATTTTTAGCCAACATTAGAGTATTGTTTCAAAGCAAGTTATAATAGGCTTCAAGTGTTTCACAAGAAGATTATAAACTCCCTTCTTCATACATTTTTCGTAACCTTTGAGTGATGATAATGTAATGTCTCATATCTAGAAATGTATCTCATTTGGCCATGAACTTAGTAGTTCTCTTGGCAGAAGCTTCAGACACAAAGTGAAGAGCAACCCATACTTTATCTCTAGGTTTGAAAAGTGGTGCTTTTCAATGTTTTCTGTCAACACACTTTTCTTATTCATCCTATCTTAGTCCAATGCATTCTCTTACTTGCAAGATAATTTTGGCGAATTTTCAGAATATAAGGGCAATTGATCTCTGCCACAAAAATTATTATGAATAATAGAACACAGGTCATTAGCAGCATATATGGTTCTTAGTTTTTTGCCAAACAGTAAAAACAAGTTTTCCCAGTTGTATCACCCTTAGACATATTCAAGTCAGTTGAGCATTCCATTGATCATGTTGATCTCCCATTAAAAAGGCAAGTCTCAGACACTACTTTTCCTTTCAACTTTATATGCTTAGGGATAACGGCAAATAAGTTATCCCAGCTCAGTGTACTAATAAATGGTGATTTATAATTTGAAATTTGTCTACCAGATAAATCATCAATATAATTTCATCCAGAAAAGTTACAGCACATTCTTTGAAATTGCATTTTTAAATGCAAACAGTTCTACCCATTCTGTAGAACAGTCTTAACAATAAAGAACCATTTTTTTTCGTGATTGTTGGTTTTTGTTAGCAAGCTAAATTAGTCTATGACTAATGTCTCAAATCTTCGAGAATAGGCAAGTGTCATAAGTAAAGTGGTTTTTAGCAAATAACTTTGTTTTGAATGCATTCAGCACAGTTCTTGACAATCTGAAATGTATTTCCTCATTAAAATTTAATAATATTGTGTTGATACTTGATGAAAAAATCCATCAGTGCCATGATGCTCGGTAGTAGGCAAATTGTGATCTTTCAGTACTTTTTCTTACATGCGGCATGATGATAAGTGAAACATCTTTGGATTCTGAGTCTGATGAAAATCTGTTCTCTATTCATAATTGTTAATCAAATAAGTGCAAGCAGTACAATTGGAACGATTTTCCTCCTTATTGTCTTTTTTAAAAGCATTTAAATTATTTTTCAAAGTTTTTTTTACATCTGTTTTGATTTTGGGAACACAGAATAGGCTAACCATAAAATGGTATAATTTCACAGGAAGTCATCTTGTGTTAACATTGAGAGTGCAATAACATATGATTTTCCAGGAAGATATTCTAGTAAATGAAATGCTCATCTGGCCAATTGCTCTGAAGGCGACTTTACTCATGGCACCTTTATAAGCATACTCAAAATTTCCTCATTTTTATTCTTGAAAGAGAACAGTTCCAAGAGAATACTTCAGTTGTAAATGGAAATTGTTACCCTTCCCCCCCAGAAGTTGGTAATTAGAACACAAATGAACACTTCAATCCTTCAAAACAGATTGTTCATATCCATGATGCTTTCTTTTCATAAGGTTGTTTAAAGTTTTGGATATATCAGCCAACTTAGGGATGAATCTGAGATACCAAGAAGTCTGTTTGAAATATTACAGTCTTTTTGGATGTAGAATTTGTTGAAACTTTGACGAGATGAAATGGATGGATTGACGTTCGATAAATTAATTTCTACAAAAACAAGTAATTCCAGTGACTAAAATTTTTACATGTATACAAAAACTATATTTATCTCTATTAGCATTCACATTAAATTGACGAAATATAAATTGACAAAAACAGCTTCTAGATTCCTGAGATGATATCCAAAGAAATTTGATATTGCAATGATGTCATCCAAATACACAAAGATATTTATTTCACGTAATCTTTGGTAGAAATTGTACACAAGTCTCTGAAATGTTGTTACACAATTAGAAAAATTTTGACAAAGAAGAAAAAGGTCAGACAAAGGCAGTTTTATCTTTATGTGAAAGATGAATTTTTAGCAGGTGTTACACAGATTTGAAATCAATGGTTGAAACATAGCTTTACATAACAAATTCTTTATTCATGGCAAAAAGTAGGGAATTGGGAATGATCATTGCATTCGGTTTTCATGGAGATTCTTTTGTTGAAGATGCCAGTCAATTGGTGACTATCAAGAAAGCCAATAGGTCATTTGCACACTTGTTATTACATCGTTCTGGTACTTCATTAGTTCTCATTTTTTTTGTACTAATTTTGAATCCATCTACTAAGTAAGTATTAAGTAGTAAATTAATTAACAATAATTAGATATTATGGCAGCCATATGTATTTCTTAGCATAGATTCATTCTTTACTTTACTTTCATTTGTTATGTACATTATTATATATACTTGTATATTTATTTACTGTAACTCCTCACGTTTTCTTCTCCCATCCATTTCCAGATTCTTTGCAATCTAACGATGAAAGTTTCTTGCCAAGTATAATCTATTTTATGCAATTAACCCATTTGCTTTCCTGGCGGTCGCCAATTGGGCCAACATCTCCAATGGAAGAATCCTCGTTTTTCATAAGTTAACATACTGGTACCAGTACTATAGAAGTAGTGTATGGAGACTCTTTATCAGAAATTTATAAGTTCCTTTCTCTTTTTTTTTTCTTCATGGGGATATTTAGTAAGGCAGAACAAACACTGGAAAATTATTTATTTCCCACATTATAGGGCATTCAATGCAAGGAGTAGCTTTTCTCACAAGATGAAAAGTTTCTTTTAATTTTTTATTAATGCTGTTAAGTAAATCTTTTTTTTGTTCAGAAAACAAATATTTTTCTTTGAATAAAACAAAGGAATTCACAGCAATGTTTACTTGTTTGAAAGGAATAGTGTCTAATTTTATCTTTAAAAGAAACTTTTAACAAGGATAGTCATCAAAGTATCATTTTCCATATCGAGAACACTGCCAGCCAACATAGAAAATTTGATTATCCTTAACTTCTGGCAACACCATGAAGTTTCTGAAACCATTTTTGTTTCCAATTTTGGACATTCACATTGGAAGTATATGTATCAGCACTAATTTGATTCCAACTGCTAATATTAAAGTCATTGATTTCTGCAAAGGGACAAATATATTTTATAATATATTATTATATTATATATTGCTTTTGACAATATCAAACAGCATAATATTCTGCTAAGTATAAATTCTGACATTTACTCTATAACTAAAAATATTGATGGGGAAAGTAGATTCTTTGAAATCAGCATTACAAGTAGCACTTTTTGATGATTTAAATGCACTTCTTTCTTGATGGGGTGCAATTTAGACATTTTTATTTTCTCTTATATTTTCAGGTATTTTTTTCTTGTAAATTTACCACACCCAAAGCAAGTAACAGTAGATTTCTATGCATACTGTTCTTTATTTCTCATAATCATCTAAATTTGTAATAGTTCCCCATTCATTTGACACTATTCATTAGTGCAACATTATGTCAAGATGTAGTTGACATTTAATTTGAACAACAATTTTAATTGGAAACTTGGTCAAGGTTTTACCAGTAAAGTGGATATCCACCCTTGAAAATAATTCTTAAATTTGCATATAAAAATATTGCCCAGTGATGTGTGTGGTCGTTTCGTGTTTTGACACAAGAATTATCTCAACTACTATTAATTTAGTTTGAATCTTTTTTAGCAAAAATGTTTTACACTTTTTATAATCTTCATATATGTAATTATTAACTCTAACTACTAACTGAACAATATTATATGGGAAAAGACCTATCAGAAGAGATGCACAAAAATTCTTTAGGGTAAGTAAGTACAGCTACTTAATTATGCATTTATAGCATGGCCAAAACCTTGAAGCTACTATCAAACAATTTGCATAATTTATCATTATAACTGATAAAAGCAAGTAAGTCTGTGTATCATCATGTCTATATGCTGTCATCATGCTCCTTTTCCTTACATTTTCATTATTAGAAGAAATTTCCACTACCGCAAATGTTGATTCCAATGACTTGAATTTTGATAGAATATACCAGGGGCTTTTAATCTTTTTTCATGAAGTATTATTACCTTTAAGAGTTTGTTATTATCCATTGTTTATTTCCCAACAAAATGGTTTTGGTTTTTCAGAGGACCAATAGTCAAAGAAACATTGGTAGATGTCAATGGTGCAGATAATATTGTCAGATGTAATAGATTCAGTATATTTCAACTTTGATGGGAAAGTGGTTTAAGTTTTTGAAATGGTGGCTGTATTCTTGTGATACTTTTACAGTATCACAGGATAATTTTTATCATAGAAATTGAACAAGTAGGTTTAGCTATTTCATTATTTGTTCTTAGTTATTTAGGCATAGGTATAAGATGGTTGAGAACCTAGTTTTCTAGCTTCGATAAGACAATTTGCAAATTATTTCCCATATTTACTTTTCTAATTGTCATTGTGCACCTATTAGAGTTTGAAGGATGTGGTTGCTGGTCTTGTACACATTGTTTTTTTAATTATTTTATAAATAGGAGAACCAAGGAAAAACACAGTTTAAGCAGGTTGTTTTCCAAACAAGCATTTTAGGTTTCTGTATTACTGGCAGTTAAGAGATCACATGGGATTATGCATGTATGATAACATATGGAATTTTAGGTAACCAGTTTTAATTAATTAAGGCTGAACAGTTAAATTTCTAAATATGTCTTATTATAATTTCAGCTTTTTTAAAAAACATTATCAAAAGGAAACGTTTTCTTAATATAGATTAAGTTGCTATGCAATGAAAAAAAATAATTGTTTCACTATAAAAGGTGATAAAGAAACTAGTTCATTTCCTTAGATGAAAGAACATTTCTAAATGATTATAACCAATCAACTTTTACCATAATTGATTTCTCTTAATGTTTATCCTAAACTGGGTTATCTAAGACAGTTTTGAGCAGTGGTGTATTAAAGCCTTCATGTGGGAAAAAGTAATAGAGAGAAAAATTCAAGAAATTGCAAAGATTTTGAAACTGATATACCATACTATCCTTCAGCATGGAGTACAACAAGGGAAAGCAGAATTCAGCAATGATACCAATATAATTAGGAACTATATGTTATGACCTATACAATTCGATAAGACGTTTAGAAGATCTCTACCTTCAACAAGACGTGCGGTAAGTGACCCATCACTTAAATCCCATGTAATTTCAATCATGAAGGGTTGATAAGTATCAGCCCTTTAGTACACCTCGGCACTAGATATCACACCACCCATCTACTAAAAAGCAGAGGGCAAAGAAATGTACTAATAATTTTTTAATTCAATTGAATATTTTAGTTTCAAATATAGGTACTTAACAAATACAGAGTATAAAGTCGGTTTTTTTGCATGCATTAAAGTTAAAATATTTTATCCAAGCAAACATGTATAATATTCTACTATTTTTTCAACAACAAACAGCTATAAATTTTCATTTGTGAAATAAAAATGTTTATATCCATGTAACAAATGCATAAACAATCAACAACTAAAAATCTAATTATCAAATATTTTTTCACCCTTCAATAATTGAATTAATAAATCTTTAGTAATATTTTTCTAGATGTATTATACAACTGATACTATTATATTGAGAACAAGTTTTGAATAAAAGTATTAAATCATAATAGAATTCAGTATAATTATGTTTAATATTACCTTCATCATATCTTCAATATCAAAAACAAATGGGGACTGTCCAAAATTTGCATCAACAACTTCTCCAGGTGTTTGTAAACCAACAGTAGGATATAAATTTGGCTAAATATAAGGATCTATTTATGAGTAAATTATATAATGCATATTAAGAAAAAAACTTATTTTATTATTAATATATAAATTTATCTAAAGGATTCATATGCTATGTAATAATAAGTTTTAAAGTATACAAAAACTAGATTTGGTCACCGTTAAAGATGAACTTGAAATATCAACTTTATTCATGTTGCTTAAATAAATTAATTTTCCTGAGTTATAAAACAATTTTAATATAACCTTAGGACCAATTAGATATCCATAAAAATAATTAAAAAACACACAGATAATTTATAGAAGTAAATAAATTGAATGTGATTATTTTTTTTTGTTTAAAGTTCATTTATTACAAGGAAAAAAAAAAGGCAAACATATGTTTTATATTTGTATTTAATAGATTTACTTTATTTAAAATAAATTTTTTGCTTGAAAAAAATACTTATCATAAATTTCTATAATTTATTAAAGCTATCGTAATATCTACCATGTACATAAATATGAAACCGGATGTTTGAATAGAAAATATACATTTGCATGAAAATGATGAAAAATATTTTATTTGAGGAATTTTTCATTGCTAGCTATACATTTTCCCCAACTGCCTGGCAATGTGTGGATGTCACACACACAAGTTATGCTTTGAGTGATAGTGTATTATCATGTAGCAAAAATCACTTTGTGTTGCCATTTTTTTTTGATATTCTGGTCGTTTTTCAAGCAAAGCTTGATTCAAATCAATCATTTGTTGTCAGCAGCATTCAGTATTAACTGTTTCACCCGCTCATAATTGATCACACCCTTTTGTTTCTACCAAATGAACAGCATTGTCTTCACCTATAGCGATTTGGCCTTACAGTCAATGTACAGTCATTTGCCTAGAGTTGTCCATGATCTTTTATGCTTAGGATACTCAAAATACATCCACTTTTCATCGCCAGCCACAATTCAATGAAGAAATGATTTTCTTTTGTACCACAAAATTTTGCAAGTGGTAGTTCACTTTTCCTATGGTCTTTCATTCACTTCACATGGAATCCATTTTCCTGATTTTTCCCATGGCTATCAAATGTATGGACATGGCTTCTCACATCACATTTAAGTAATCTGTGGTGTTAAGTTGGAGCATCATCCTCATCCAACAATGCCTGAAATTTGTTATTTTCAAACTTTTTCGGCCTCCCATGTTGTTTGCGCGCCTGATGCCCAACTGGCTAGCGCTCTGACCATTGGTTCCGAAGGCTTCAGGTTCGAATCCTGGTCGTGGCATGGATGTTTGTTGGTGTTTCGAATCCACATTAAACTGTAGGCCCCTGTCTAGTTAGCCTAAAAAGTGTGCACAAGATGATCATAGAGCGACAAACCAAACCGAACAAACCCCTGTTCTTTGTTTCTCACGTCAAAATCGTATGCCAAATTGGGTACGAAATTGTATTTTTCTGAGTTAAAACTCTTTATTAGACGCCAACAAAGCAAATAGCACCAATGACATGACTTGACAGTAATTACATTAACAGCTAAGGCCATCTATGGCAAATTCCAGTTTCATATTTATAGACTTGATAATCAATTTATTTTTATAAAAACATCTTTAAGTTCCTGAAATATTAATAGCAAAAAGTTTTGTGAATTTCAGACTAATGATTTTCAATAAATTACTTACAGGGAGATCTGAAAAAGCAACTCCTAAATGGTGCCCATTTTTAGTATAAAAACAAGTATTATCAATGAGATTCACACCACAACCGATGACATCGCCAGTTGTAAATGTAGGACCATAAGGTTGACCAGTACCACTAGAACAAAAGCTATGTCCATCATCACCATGATAGCCATATGAATGTTTGTCCCAGCCTAAAAAAGAGTGAAAGAAAAAAAAAAAAAAAATATATACAAAGAATAAATTTTCAAGCAAAAGAAAAACAAACCAAACTTTTTAAAATTTTAATTAAATTAAAATAAATATAAATAAAACACATAAGTTTTTAACCTTCTATATCAATTTATTAACGCTTTTAGTGTTGCCTCCTCTTCCAGCATGAATGATTCAGTCCACCGGCAAAAGTTGTTTTATACTTTACCATTCAATATTATATAAAATGCTTAGCAAAAAATATGAATTAATAAGCTTTTTATATGTTCACATACTATGAATTGCTAGTCAGTCTAGAATTGCCCACTCATTAATATCTGATTTTACATATTGAGGATATATATCTTCAATATTTTAAAAGCATATAAACATAGTATAACATTATCTATGTTATAAATTAATGTTCACATTCTTTCTGGTTATAAATACAGGAAGAACTTCAGTGTTAAAAATTTCACACTGGTTTGTAATTCAGCTATTGATGTTTCTAAATATTATATAAGAACAAAGTACTTGAATTTTATAACTATGTTTTAGTAACTTGAAACTCTCAATAATTTTTGTTTTGATGGAATTTGAAGTCTCCCAAAAAATTAGTAATGTTGCAAATAGAGAAGCATAAATATGTACATACCATTATTTCAATAGAATATTTATAAATCAGTTGTCATAGTTAAATCTAAACTAGCCAATATTAGATAAATAAAAATACACATGCAATGAAAAATGAAGATACATAGAATGCAGTACCTGGTAGTCTATTCATATTCACACCCTGAGCAGAAAGACCGACACCCATATACCTTTAAAAAAAAATGGTTTGACTAAGATTTCAAAGTATATTTTATAAAATAGATAATTTTTTTCGTAGAAAAATATGAATTATCAGAAGTTAGTAATCAATATAGAGTTAATAAATACTGAATGAATATTAAAAACAGTTTTCCTTTGTAAGGTGAGAAATTAAATTTTGGCAAAATTTGATTATGATATTTGAGATATGATAAATTTTAAAGATTAAAAAATGAATTTAAATAGAAATTTTATAATATTTAAAGAACTTATAAATTATAGAATATTGAAAGCAGTAAATATAATACACAGAAAAAAAAAAAAAAATACAGAATTAAGCAAATTATAAATGAAATTGAATTACAGCTAAAAGATGAAAAATATAGTACATCTCATTTAATACTTCAAATGAACATTAATTAGAAATTATACTAGAACAGGGTAGTTACAGAAACTGTGAAAAGTTTTCCCTGGCAACACTTACAACATTTTCTTTGACTTATGCCTACTAATTACATATTAGTTTCCTGGCTTTCTCCCTACTTAGAATCATTCCATGTGTACAATATATGTTATTAAAAACAATTTTGCCTGCTATTTAATATGAAAAATAATATATTTTTTATGAAATTTAATTTAAAGAAATGGAATGAACATTATTAAAAAAATCTATACAAGTACACAGAAACCCCCTGAATTACAAGATAATTACCCCTACTAAAGCAGATAAATTATTTTATTTAAACTATTTTTATTAAGAGGATTTGTATGTTTTATTGTAACAATTGTCTTCTTTTTTAAGAAACTTGCAAAAAGAAATAGCAATTGGGATGATGAATGACAATTCTCCCGAATATGTTTTCAAGGCAACAACCATAATATTGACTTTTTACTCAATGTATTGATATAATGGAAGCTAAATTTAAGAGCAGAATTAGTAATTAAATACACAAATAATAAATTAGAGTTTGTATTTAACACATTGGCTAAAGAATATTTAATTCAATAATTGAGAGTTAAAAACATAAATAATTCATTAGATTTAATTTTCAGTAATTAAATATATTAAATAACAAATACTACACACTAAATACTGATGCTAAAGGAATGTGAAATTAGCTTAACAAATGAATTTCAGCTTAATACACAATAAATAATTAATAATAAAAATAATTAGTAAAATATAGATAATTCATAAAATATTAAAGAAAATATATTAAAATCCTTACTTTTTAAGTGGCTTAAGCAACAGTATGAATAGCAATAGTGGTACAAGTACAAATAAAAGCAAACATACACTAGTGAAAGGCAAGTTTAAAATGAGATAAATCAAAGTGGACAGCCCATCATAAAAAATGAAGTAAAGTTGACATAAAATGAGTAAACGATCTCAGTTGGCAAGCATGCTTGGCTACAAAATCGCCAATTGCACACGCGGTTAATTGCATAGTTTATAGGAGTATAGTTTTAGTATCGATCCTACAAAATCGCCGCCAATCGCGCCCATGCTTGTCGCGAAATGCTTCCGTCCTCACATTTTCTGATTTTTAGATATTTTAAGAATTTCCATGAAACAAAATTCCCCTTACTTGGTTCTGTTGCCACCCTGTATAATATGACGCTTAGTATCAGTATTAAATAAATTAAATATTTTTAGCATTGATTTAACTAAGCCAATTAAAGAACTTTATAAAAATAAATTTCAAATAACTAATCTGAAATTTAAAACAAAAAAGATAAAAGAATTGAAAACATACCCATCACGGCCTTTGCTGACTATTTTAACTTCAAAATAATATAATCCACAGGCTGCTGGAATTGGACAAGTTGCACGAACACTTGCAGCATCTTTATGGTTTTTGCCAGATCCTTAAAAAAATAAAGACAAAAATATAAAAATAATAAAAATTAAAAATCATAAGAATTTGAACATTTTGTAAGTATCAACAAAAAATAAATGTTTAGATACAATTAAGTTAATAAAAAAATATTTTGATTGAATAATTTTCATAAAAAATTTAAAACAAATTTATCATACATTAACAAGCAATAAAAAATTTAATTTTAAAAAAAACATTACATTCTGTTATAAAATTGTAAAACCACACAAAAAATACAATTATTGTTCAAACAAAGAGAACATTTAATGCAAATTTTAAAGGTGTATGTGACATAAAATAATTTTTCATTGTTGATTGACAAAAAAGATTGAATACCTTTTTTGTTTTGAGCAATTTTTTGAAATCAGAATGTTATTAAAAACTAATTTTTTCTAATAATGTAGATGACTGTTTCATTTTGAAGTTTAATTGTAACCCAAAAAATTTGGAACTGAACATATGATTCTTTTGACTGTTAAAATGCCAAGTGGTAGTGAATTGTCTGTAGTAATCATTAGTTTCAGTTAGTTCAGGTTTGCAGTAATTTCATTTACAATAGAAAAAGAATGTCTGAGTAGAAAACAAGAAATTTTTAATTGTCCTAAAACTGTAACTTTACAATGCAGTGAGTAAGAAGAAAAAAGAATTACATGGGAAGCAGTGAAGATCAGGCTGCAAAAAGCAATTATCAGCTCATGATAATAGGCATATTTTCATGCTTGCACTGAAACTCTACCAGTCCACTCATAAAATAGCTAAGCAAGACATGTAAATAAGTGATTTCACACAACTATGAAATGAAATTTGGGATCGAATATTGATGTTTATCTTTGAAAATAAAGAAAAACACAACTACCTACATGTTTGGAAAAGACAAGGAATGCAAGTCCCCCAAACTCTTCATGGAAATTTTTTTAATGAAAAAAATTTAACTTTTATGGCCTGGATGCAATAGCTACCCTGGCATGAATCTTGTGAATTTTCAGTACACAGATGGGAAGCACTTTGTTTTGGTGTGAGGTGCTTTCTCATATGCCAGAAATTCTGATCTGCAAAGAATTGATAGCAAAATGAACTTGACCAATCATGAATGGATGTTATACAGAAGTTTAATACCCTTCATTCCACTTTTAGATGGCCAAATGTAAATTCCCATTCTAAACAAAGACTGGCATAGAATGGCATCCAAGAGAAATGTTTGTTTTATTATGAGCCAAGCTTTAGCTGTGAACTGAGCTATATAGAAAACTTAAGAGGTTATTTATCTCCCCAAGCATTCAAAAACAATAAACATATCATTTTGGCTTATGAAATTGGAAGTTGATTATGGTGAAAGTTGGTCAATATGTATTTTAAGTTGCAGCAATTCAAAAAGATGGTGGAGCAATAGCTAAATTTTTCAAAACCTTCTTTCTCCATATATGGACTTTATATTTCAGCAACAGGTATTTACACCATTTTAATAATATTACTGTTATATTTTTCTAAATGAATTTCTTACATATAAATTAATAAATTTTATTTAAAACTTTATGTAATGGTATTAAGTTTTGATTTAAATATTTCATTAATTACCAAAATAAAAAAATTTTATGGTCTTATATTTTTTATAAATAGATTGAATTTTACTTAATAAAATAAAATACATGATTATCTTAAAAATACAAATTATTGTATATATATATATATATATATATATATATATATATATATATATTGTATATTCTCATATTCAGGCCATCAGTTCCAATTGCATCTTTAGGAAAAGAAATTACTAATTTTTTAGAAAATATAATCAAATATTGATAAACTT
>BPLR01013699.1:0-14499 GCA_021605095.1 Caerostris extrusa | reverse complement strand
CAAACTGTACGAAAGCTCATCGAAGTTTGTTTGTTGAACTTCAAATAATACGTATGATACCGAAAATACGGGTTCGATACTGATCAAATTTCTATGGTACAAAAATATGAATTCGGTATACAAATACCAAGCACTAACATTTTATTACACTATGGCGTGCCTTTTTAATTTTTAGAGGAACGAGGACAAAGGCAAAGGTTGTGTACATTAAGTGTTATACACTCAAGAGCAAAAACATTATAACCACCCTTACATTTTGCAATGAACTTGCCTGGATGACGTGGAAGGCACGTGATCAGGTGGAAGTGGTATTTAACTGCTGCTGGAGAGTCTGAAGAATCATTCTTGATTGCCGAAAATTTTTCTGAGGAAGGGAGGTTCTAGGATTGAAGGATGTTCCGTGGGATTTCCAGATGGATGATCTACTCAGAACGATGGCGGATTTTCGCAACAAGTTTGAAGCTGATTTCTCTACCAACCATGATGTTCGCTCTACGACGTTGAACGACCCTCTTCAGGGCCATTTGGAAGTACCCGATGCCGGCGCTGCCATTGAAGTCGAGATAACCAACTCGCCACTGACCACCGTGCCGCCCTACAACTCGGAAGCCGATCATTGTCAGCAAATTACTGCAGCAGAGGCGCACCTTAAAAGACAAGAAGAAGGCCATAGCCATGATGATGCGAATTATTGACCAGCAACAGATTCTCATTGATGATTGAATCGCCGAACCCAGCAGCTTAAAAGCCTCCATGGACGCCCTCAAGAAAGCTGAGACAGCTGTCGAGACTCGAAAAAGGGTAAGTGAGCTTGGTTCATGTCCACTCACTAACTGCGCTAAGGCACAGTAATGCTAAAGTAAAAACTAATTTAAAAGTAAACACTAAAACTAAGAAAACTAAAAGACCTGCAGCTGCCGCTACTAATGATAATGATGGTTTGTTAAACCGTCTAAAAGGCATACTGTTAGAATTAATGTTGAGAGTAATTTAAATAATCCTCTAGATACTGCAAATAAATTCACTAACCTAAATGCTGATGAGATCGATGTTGAGATAGATTCGGAAATGATTGAAGCACCTGAACCCAAATTGCCGCCTATTATGGTGCGCTACACGGAAAACCTGAAGGACCAGATTGCTGAGATCAGTAATCAATTCGAAGATGATGTCAGTATCAAAACTTGCTGGTGAGCAGCTGAAAATTTTTCCGGAAACTCTGATATACATATAGCCATCACTAAATATCTTACTGATGGGAAAATCGAATTCTACGTCATCACCCCTAAGAATCAACGCCCGCTTAAAGCGGTGCTAAAAGGCCTCCTGTCAGCTATTCCACTGAGGAGATCGCCACTGAACTTGCTGAACTTGGTCTCAAGGTAGACCAAGTCCGTTAATTAACAAATCTGAAGACCAAGGCACCTATCCCGGTGTGGCAAATTGTTTATCGAAAAGCCCCTGAAAACAACAAGATCTTCGAGGTAAATCGCCTCCTGCACTTCTCGGTTCGAGTGGAGAAATTCAACCTCAAACCAGGAGCGTCCTGTGCTTTTCCTGCAATCTGTTTCACCATTCGTCCAAAACTGCAGCTACAAAAAAAAGATGCCTAAAATGCGGGGGAGAACATTATATTAAGGACTGCCATATCAAAGAAAGAATCGAAAATCCAAAATGTATAAATTGCCACCAGATGGGGCACCTCGCCGCTTGGAGAGGATGTCCAATGTTCCCCAAGCCCCGCCTCCCGGCCAATCAGAACCAAGAAGCTCCAAGGACTGCCTTCAACAGCCGACCAGTCACTGAGGGTGTCTCCTATGCAAGTTTCTTCAAAGGAATCCCGAAAATACCATACCATCGGTCTCAGAGCAATCTATTCCTAATAATACTAATACTAATACTACTAACTTAACTGCTGATTCTGCTTCTATAGCTCTGTACGTTCTTTCTGAACTCGTAAATATTTTTAATATGATAGGAGGATTAAATAACTTCTATAATCAACTTTAAAATGCCAATAGCCCAGCTAAGAAGATCAAGAACTATTTAAATGCTTTAATTAATTGCCTCGTTGCTTTTTAGTTAATTGTTTTTTAATTTTGTTATGTTTTTGATTACTCCTCCTATTGTTTCTCCCTTTTTGTCATTTTTTTCTCTTTTACTAACATAGACATAATCATTGCTCACTGACTCTTTTTTTTTACCAATGTGTTTTAATTGCCATGTGTTTTATCTAGCCAGATTAAAAGTTCAGGCCATAATCGGCCAAGGTACTTCGTAAAAATAGACTGACTGAGAATCATTCTTTCACCTGCTTCTGTGTAATGGGAAAGGTGCGGATCTAAGCGACTTTGATAGAGAGCAGATTGTAATGGCTCGAAGGGCTCGGAACAAGTATTTCGAAACTGCACGACTCGTGGGTTGTTCGCGATCTACAAGTTGTTAGTACTTATGCAAAGTGGATTAATGACGGTGAAACCAGCAGTAGACGACATGGTGTTGGACGTCAGCACGATATCAAAGAAAAAGGTCGTCGGAGACTGTTTCGCATGGTGAAGCAAACCCGGAGCCAGACAGTGGCTCAGCTGACAGCCCAATACAATGCAGGGCCAAAGTAGAATAGTATCGGAGTACACTGTTCAGCGGACACTGTTGGGTATGGGGCTTACGCAGCAAACGTCCCACTCGTGTGCCTTTGCTGACCAAGTGTCATCGCCAACTGCGCCTGCGCTGGGCCGGGAACATCGTGACTGGTCCATGGTTCAGTGGGAGAGAGTTGCCTGGCAGATGAATCGGTTTGTCATTCCTCACAGGATACGCCGTCTTCCAGGCGAACAGTTGCTCCCTCAATGTACAGTAGGTCATACACAGGCCTGTGGTGGCGATATTATGCTTTGGGGGACGTTCTCTTGGGCGTCTCTGGGACCCGTGGTTGTGGTAGAGCAGACCATTAATGCTGCAGGGTATCTGAACATCATTGCGGACCAGTTGCACCCTTACACATGGCCTCTGTTTTTCCAGCTGGAAATGGAATGTTCCAACAGGACAACGCCCCTTATCACAAGGCTAAAATTGTGTTGGAGTGGTTCCAGGAATATGATGCTGGATTCCAGTGAATGTCCTGGCCGCCTAACTCACCGGATTCCAATCCGATAGAACACATTTGGGATGTCCTGGGACGGCAGCTCAGAGTTCAAAGACCACCAATTCGCAATATCTCGGATTTGCGTGGCAGTTGCTTAAACATCTGGTACAATCTGTCTCCGGCCATCTACCAAGGAGTTGTGGCATCCATGCCAAGGCGGGTTGAAGCTGTGTTGCGCGCCAAAGGTGGGCCAACTCGTTATTGACAGGTGGTCATAATGTTTTGGCTCTTGAGTGTACATAAATGTAACGTATTGTAATAAATTTAATGATAATATATACATTAAATTTAAAAGAAAAATTAGAATTAGAATGGAATTAAAAGTTTTATTTTTTTGCTTGTCATGTCAAAAATGCATATATTTATTAACACATTTTTGCATAATTTTTAAAGTCAAGAAATTTTTCTTTATCCTTTGCACAGTTTCACATTTTAAATATTGAATAGTTTATCAGTAAAATATTATCGATTTTAATAGATTTTTTAAAATAAGAATAAAATAATTTATTTAAAAAAACATTAATTTGTTATCTGAATTTAGTTTTGGCTTGATATACTTTCATTAAATATCCAGTTATTTGAAATACGAATTATGTGAAATGTATAGTAGTAAGACATAAATTATTGATTTAAATTCAAAAGTGTCTAAAGATATGCGAGTTTCGGTCAAATAAGAAAAAAATTTAAATTTTAGATAATGCACTCCTCCCTATTGGCCTTAACTCTCTTTCTAGTTCTTCGGTTATTACAGTTGATTTTGATCTTTTATATACACTCCCATGTTGTTTGAATTATATATTTTCTGCTTTTTGTTCCATCGTTCAGCGCTCTTTATTGATCGAAACTTCATGTTACATTTTCATCACCAATGTTTTTATTTTTTCTTTCTTTCTTTTTTATTCATACGATTACTATTATCTGTTCATCCTGACTTTTCTACTTCAATCGCATACCATTGAGTATAGGAACGCTTCGCTTTCAGGCAATCGACCACTTTATTCAATTTAGTAGACCAGTTTAAAAAATTAAGAGAACATTCAAAAGAAGGGACCTGATGGCCGAATGGCTAGCTCTCTGGCTTTCGGTACCACAGGTACCGGGTTCAAATCCCGGCTTTGCCCATGGGTGTTGTAGTGGTTCGGAATCCACTTTAAGCCGTAGGTCCGATCCTAATAGGATCGTAGAGCGCTGCGGGGGCATTGTTACTCCGCGTCCGTGGATTACCATCAAGTTACACGCGCCCCTGGGTAATGCAAAGTGAGTAACATCAGCGCAGACCGTATGGAGAAAGATCACGGTCTATCTGCCAGCTGCATTAGAAGAAAAAAAAAAAAAAACATTCAAAAGAAGTAATTTTTACAAAAAAATTATAAGAAGCCTGATTATTCATTATTATTTTTTTTCAGAATAACCTGTATTGAAAAAGGTTAAATAAAATGAAAACTCCAAGGAAAATATCTAAAATTAAAAAGTATATATATTTCCCAAATATATTCAAATATTTATTAACTTCAACCGACTTTAGCGTACCCGCAACTTCGTCTTTCGTATCACGCCAATCAAACAAAAATTTGATTTTACTGTTTTGGTGAAAAACTAAATTTTTATTTCAGTTAGTTGATTTTGATCTCTTTGATGTTGGAAATCAGTTTAAAGATCATTTTCCAGCAATTTGTATTTTCGGAATGGTAATGTATACGTTTTGGATGCATTAAATGAATTATATTTTAAATCGTGTTTAAATTACTTAATATATTAACATGTTAAAAAATGCTTTATTAATTTGATCAGATATTGTATCACTTAGATATTTTATAAAGTTTTAGTAGTTTGAATAGCATGCCAATTGAAAATATGGTGCAATCTTAAATAGAAGAAAAGCTGTTAGGGTGTTCTGATTGTTCTGATTCTATAATAAAACATCGTTAAAATAAAATTATCTCCTCTTAATGTTTTTTTTATATTTAATTCTTTCTATTCTATATTTATTCTTTTAAGTAAATAATTGATTTTATATTATATGACAGTTCACAGTGGTTTTTTTTTTTTTTTTTTTTTTTTAATTTCTATAAAAATTAAAAAATAATTAAAGTATTCTTCTCATCAATAATTTACATTTAAAATCTCATATTCTTGATATATCTTTTAAATCTCATTTTAAATTTAAATTGGCAGTTCTAAAAAAGTTTTTACACTATTGTATTCTTCGCTAAAACTGTTAAAAATATTGTTAATTTTTTCCGCAAATATAAGTTTCACATTTTTAAAAGATATAAAATGGTAATTCTGACAGTTTCAGTTGGCATAGTTTTAAAAAAGTGTTTATATGAATATGTGTAGAAAGAATATCATGAAACAGATTTAATTACCCAGAAATAGGTAAATCGCTGATTGTCTAAGAAAGTTAAATGAAACATCATTAAATAATGAAAAAAAAAAAAAAAAAAAAAAAACTTCAGAGTAGTTGAGAAAGTGATGATTATGTCACTTTAGCATTGGGAACTATGGCCAAAACCTTCTCCATATGCAAATAATTGAAGATCTTTTAAAAGTAAAATCACATATAATGGAAAAAAAGAGACTGTCTTTTACCAAAGTTTTGTCAGCAACTTTGGAGAGTTCTGTTTCTGTTGGAAAAAAGTTATATCTTCCAATAAAAGCTAGTTTAATGTTTTCTGCTCAGGTAGAGGGAAAAAAAAAATGATTATGTGGCAAAATCCAAATACTTTTCAATTCTGTTTAAAAATCTGACTCCTGACACTTCTATAAAAATTTTTATTTTCCTAAAATTTTAAAGAGGCAATTTAATTGTATTCTTAATAATACAACCAGAAGCAAGGACATTTACTGCTTTAATACTGAGGTTTGTAAAAAGCTATCTTGTATCAACAACAAAAGATCTTGTAAAAGCTTTTCTATTATTCAGAAAAAAGATTTAATGTATTACAAATATAGCATCTGTGTTCTTAAATCGTAGAAATTGTTTTTGCTTATCTTAAGCTATTCTATTATATTTTGGTACTTGTTAATTTAATGTTGTTATTTTTATATGATATTTATTTTTACATAATAGATTTTATTCTTGATTATAGTTAGATTTACAGTGCAAGAATGTATTTTAAGACAGTGCAACATCTTTAAAATTGTAAAAAATTCTTTGTTATGAAAAAACTGTTTTGGGAAAATTTGGGACATTTATGTAGGCAAGAAAAGAAAAAAACTTTTAATTAATGCTGATCTTAGCAAGCAATCAGGCAAAAGCAATAGTGTTGAATTGAAGTATATAAATTAGTGGACTCAATGTCCACGGGATTAAATTGTAGTTAATGTAATTTGTGTACAAATTATTATTCATAATAGTTTGCAAATATTTCTTTTAGTTTTAAGATGCCCATTTTTAAAATGTTTTCATTTTTGGTATAAATATATTTGGCCAGATATTAAATATATTATTTCTGTCTTCTTTCTTAACTTATTTTGTATTCATTTATAAATGATGTTAATACTTACTTTGTTCATTATTTAAGGACATGGAAATGCTTTTCTATTAGCATATATTAAGAAATGTCAGATTGCTCAACAATTGCATGGGAGGGACTTACAGAAGAAACAATCTATCAAATAATATGATGTAAATAAGTAAATGAAAATCATTTATGTTTATAAATTATTGAGAAATAAATGTTGATTTTGTGAATTGATTGATGTATAAAATTTAGACAAATATATCACAAATCTAATTTGAGTTTAAAAATTGAATCTCAATAATTTTCAATAAATTTCATTCATTTCTCAAGTTTTGAGTTGCATGTATACTTATTTGCAAAGAATTGTTATGATATTTTATAATACAGTTAAATCATAAAGAAAAAAGTATGATGGTTTATATTAATTCATTATGGAAAATATAAGATAAAATAATTTACCAAATATTATAACCTTATAAACATGTTTATATATATATATATTATCCTTTTTTATATTAATCACTTTATTAAAATTATCTTTTATATATTCACAGGAAATTTGCAGATGGAATTCTGAAGGAAAATTGGATTTTTTTTTTTTTTTTTCTTTCCCCAATCAAAAACTGACAATATTTCAAGAATTCAATTCTCTGGCCTTTGTAGAATGACAACTGAAAATAATTATCTAAAAAATTTTTGTAATAAAATAGTGTAAAAGATTATCTTGTAAACAAAAGGCACTTTTATGTTGTGAACTATCTATATTTTATCTGAAAGTTCTATAATCCACAATCTTGGTAGTTTTTACTCATTTATTTAAAAAAAATTTCAATGCATAGTTATATTGAATATTATTTTTTATTTTCTGGATACGAAAAGTTTTATTAGCAAAAATAGTACTACAATTTTTCTTTGTTATGAATTGATTGTTATTGTGATTTGTGTATTTAAGTTATATGATGCTTTTATTTCTAGTATACCCCTTTTAAAGTTTACAATGTGCTTTGACTTTTTTTTTCCAAATATTATGTATGTATGCATATATACTAATTTTTCTTTTTCTTTATTATTGTGTTGTATATTTTGTTTCAATGTGTGTGTTTTTATTTTTCTATATTTATTGATTGACATAAAAAGTTTTTATATCTTTATATTTATATGTATATATATGAATAAAACTACTATATTGATTCTTTATTAAAATTATTTTTTTTCTTTATTTCAGGTAAAAAGCCGTGATGGGATTTTTCCAGTGCTTATTCTCTTTTTATATCTCTGAAGAGATTTATACAATGATTATTTTATAAAAAGAATTGATTTATCAAAATTTTATTTAGCGCTCTTGTTTCAGATTTTTTTCATTTCAGAATTATTTTATTGATATAAAAAACTCTACTAAAAATAATTAAAACAAAACAGAGCGAATGAGTCGATTGAATTTAATTGACATAAATTCTATTAACTTTTAAAATTCTAGTTTCAATACAACAGTAATATTTTGATTTAATTTTTAAATTATTAATAGTGATACGACTTTACCATTTATAATAATTTTTCAATAGAAAGAATGAAAACTGAAAATGCAGGGAATCATAAGTTATAATTTGTTAAATATTATTTTGAGATTTAAGTACATTTCTCTGGCAGCATATAACAAAATATGTAATATGTATAAATTCCTTATTAGCAGTTATATTTGTTTAATTGCACATTTTTTAAATGTATATATTTATTTTCAGATAACTCGTTCCTAATTTAGTTAATGCATCTAGTTGATTATTTATCTTGCATTTTCAGGACAAGGAAGATATAAAACGACCTCAAAATGAAGTGCCAATAGAGATTCTGCCTTTTTTGAAACAGAGACCTGAACTTACAATATTTGAAAGGAAGCCTGCAGCTGTTTCTACACCTACATCTACAGCTTCATCAGCATCTGCACCACCGCCACCACCACCACCTGCTACTCGCGGTTCTATGTACCATTGCGAATTTTGTCCTTATGAAACCAATGTTGTTAACCACTTCCAGTCACATCTTGATAACCATAAATCAATTAATGCTCAGCCTTGCAATATTTGCAACAAAGTGTTTAAGACTCCTAGCAAATTGCAGGCTCACATGATAACTCATCAGAACATTCGCCAACACACCTGCGTGTATTGTGAAAAGAAATTCAAAACGCCTGCAACTTTAAAAGCTCACATGAAAACCCATTTTAACTTCGAACAGTTAAGATGTACATTTTGTGATAAAACGTTCTCGAATGAGACTCAACTGAAAAAGACACTTAATGTCCTGTCATTAGAGTGATGATGTTAAAATTCTTATCCATGTTTTAAATTCATAAATGCTTTTTTTTTTTTTTTTTTTATTGTAACTGTGTTCAAAACCAATAATTTTCATGTTATTAGGTTAATAAAGAATAAGCATTATTTTATTAAAAGTTAATGTGAACTGTGCTGAGCATTCCAAAACATTGAGCAAAATTTTTAAATAAATGTTATTGTATCAAGTGAATTTTTTTTCCTTTAATGGTGTAGCTGGCAACTTGGTACCAAATGCAAATGTTCTCAAGTCTTTGGCAACAATATAAAATTGACTAAAAAGCATTGCAGAATGTTGTACCATGAAATTATTTTATTACTTCAAAAAGCATATACAGTACCTTGTTATATTGTGCATTAGGGTCTTTGATACATTTTTTTAAGTAACAAAAACTAGATTAAGGATCTCATTTTTAATATTAACATATATATAGAAGTTAATAAAGCAGGTAAAAGTAATTCTCAATTAAAATATGTTTTATTTTCAAAATGCCGTTTTTATAATTCTGTTTTATTACTGTTAAAAATTTGACATTTTATCTTAAATAAAGTAATTAATTATATCATACTTTTTCTTTGTCTACCAATATGCTGAATATGACAAGACATACTGTATTGACTGACACACTTAGTACATACTGTACTGACATACTTAGTTCCATTTGGTAATTTTCTCTATAAAATAATTCTTTGGTGGTATCTTCATCATCTAACATAACAAAAATTGTTGGATGTTTTCTTAATTTATATATATATAAATCTGAGGCAATAGAGATGAAAATTGAAAACAATGACAAATCACTACTTTTGTCTTTGTTTGCTTGAAAGGTTAAATTATTTGATATACACATTTTAGCAGAATCATTAATAATGAAATAGTTTTAAAAGTTTAGTGGGTTAAAGGTTAATATGTTTTTCTTCTAAATTCATTTTTTTTTTTTGAAAAGGAACATAATTGCAAGAATAAAAATATTTTATTATTAGTAGTTTTATTTTAGCTGATTATATCTAATGGTCTTTATCTATACTAAGATGAATGGTATTTTAGCAAACTTAAAATATTGTTAAAAATAGAAGAATGCAATTTAATTCATTGTAAAATTTGTATATTATGCCGTAATTAAAATGGTATCATAACTTTTAATATTCTAAATGTATTTGACTGATACTTGTTAAAATAACAAAATTTAATTACTAAAATAATAATATAACATATTTAAATGTGTCTGAATTTTTTTAACATCATGTAAAGCTATAAAAAATAAGATCATTTGTCTTAATAATTTTTTTCTGAGAATTTGCTTTTAATTTCAAAGCATAAAATAGTAATTTTGATTGCAGGTTTTAATCAGTCAATAGTTGAAATAGAAATTATCAGAGTTGAATAATTTTTATGGAATATACTTCTTAGTTTAATTGGAAAATGAATAATTATTGTTAAGTAATAGTATTTCATATTTCGTTTGAGAATTTTCTTTGCTTCATTTATTATGTATATAGCATATTTTTATTTTGTATGTATTGATTATTGAATGTAGTATTTTCTTGTTATTCATAAGGGATTACATAATATTATATAAATATTCTTGAACTAATATAGTAAGTGTTCAATAATTGTATGAATAAAATTTATGCAAATAATGTAATAATGTAGTTTTTTTTTTTTTTTTTTTTTTTTGTCATTAGTATTGTTTGGCTACTTTCACTTATGTTTAAACTGTGCAGTTGAGGGTGAATAAAATATAAGTATACCTTCTTGTCTTTTATTCAATTCTAGATTCTTAATTTAAAGTACAGAATTAATCATTATTGGAAAAAAAAAGAAAACTAAATGTGATAAAATGTCTTTATTAATCTGCAATACAGTTATACAGGTTAGTAAATTTTGGTATGAGATCCTGTAGTTGCTCATAGTACATCTAAATTATAATGATTTCACATCATGCATCAATAAGTGTTTAAGGAGTTTTGGAATTATAAGTAGATACTCTCTACTAACTACCTATATTGGATTTTTTCCATAAAGATTATACCATTGATGTCTTGTACTAATTTGCTAAAACGGAAACTGAATCGGCATATAAATGTACAATGACTGCTATTTCATTATTTATCAAAATTTGCCATTATATGATATGACATTAAGTATTGCTTTGAGATATTACAAGTATCCAAAGGTTCTCACACCAAAATTTATCTTCTTTAGATATATTGCAAGTTAGTAAAGACATTTTTTTTTATTTCAAACTCTTATTTTTTTTATAATGTTTTTAATAATTATATTACACATAGTTAATAAAAAGTGTTTTTCTTTGTTTTCCAGATCTTTAAACAATAATAACTTTAGTTTGTAAATTGCATTTTTGTGTTCTCATTCTTATAAAACTTTTTTTAAAAGTCTGAAGGATAAATAGTTTTATAAATATGATTTTTTTTTTTTTTTTTTTTTTTCATTTGTACAGAATAGATGACACATTGTATGCCAGAGTATCTTATGTAGACTTGTTTATTTTTCAGATTTAATTTGTCGTTCGCAATTTTTTATTTTAATATTTACTCATGTCTAAGTGTATTTTTATTTTTCACTTTAAATAACAATGTATAATGTTCATTTCTGTAAAACGTGAACGTGTGTAAATAAGTTGTGCCATTTATGTGGAACTTTTTATGCAAAATGTTCTAAATAAAGCTAAAAATTAAAATTTTGAGTTTGATTTTAAAAAATTTCACATTCATAATTGTTAACCTCTACTGATTGCCTATTGTTTTACTACGTTTGATCCATCATTTCAGATGATCAGCTCATGCTAAAATAATTACAGGAAGAAAAAGATCATTAAAAAAAACATTCATAATGAAATGTGTTTCAAGGACAGTTTTCAATGGAAGCAACTTCAGAAAATAATATGTTTAGTATTAAAACCAAATACTACTGTGTCCAAAAAGTAACACCAATTTTCAATTTAAAATTCTTGGGGCTTATGGAATTTCAAATTTTTAGGTTGCTGGCTTTCCTTGACATCTGTGTGAAATGTCACGTCAAAATATTCATTAGTGTTTGAGTTACGCTTGGCTTTGTGAGACACTGAAACTGATTCCGGCAATTTTTAAAATGTCTGAATTAATTGCGCAAAGAACTTGCATTAAATTTTGTTTGCAGAAACATTTAGAATGTTGCAGACGACATTCTTATATCGGAAAGAAATGTTTAGACGTGATATAAACAGTTCAAAGAAGGCAGAGAACGCTTTAAAGACGAAGAGCGCTCTGGTCGACACTCAACCAATGAGGCTCACTTTTGAAAAAATAATAATTGGTCTTACTTTTGGGCACAGTAGTAAATAGCCTATTTAATAAATTGTTTGTTGCATTAAATTTATTGATTTTATTCCATTCTTGTTAAAATTGAAGTTCAGTTGTATTTGAATCAATGTTTATTTGCATATAGTGATTTTGTAAATTGATATATTAAATAAAAAAAATTAGAAGTCTATTGAAAGCTATCAATTTCAATTTGATTTTACTATTGAAATACTTCATAATGTGTGAAAGATGACACTTTTATTTCCTAAAAATAATTATCTGTTCCTACAAATTACTTAATTATAATTTTCTGCTTTTTAATATACAAATTGTCGTTAAATAACAGCAGAACTTCACAGTGGTGTGAGTTATAGGCTGCTGTTGACAACTCTTGCTTTAATAGAAATTCATTACAGAAAAATTGTTGATGGTTATTTTTTTTGTTGTTGCAAAACTAATGTATTGAATTTCAATTCAAGAAAGAGAAAAAAAATCATTGTACAAAGTCAACAATTAAAAAAAGGCTTTTCAGAAATCCAAATTAATAATTTACTATAATATTGTAACATCTCGACCTATACTAGACCTACAATGGCTTCAAGAAGAAGGCCATTTTCAGGTTCATGGGAATACTTTAATTTTTATTTAATTATATATATATATATATATATATACAGAACTCTTAATTATTAAAAATTATTTACAAAATAACGAATTAAATTTGATTCGCAAGTGCTGTTCATAATTAGAGGTTTTCGAGTAATCTACGACGAATCTAACTGCCTGGTCTGCAGCAGATATTAATTATTACACGAATCCTCAAGGGACTCACTATGAAAACAGGCAGAAACTCCGGCCTATTCAGTCATTTTAGAGAAAAAGACAATACTTCTTGATTCATCGCAGAACTCTCCTTCTCCAAAACCAGTCTCCAGTATCCTTAATTATGTTTTCTTATAAGTACGTAAAATTATAACTAAAAAAATTTTTAAGATCATTGCGATTCTATGAAATTACTTCCCCCAAAATATATATTTTTTTATCATAGATATATAATTTAAAGATAATTACAATATTGGTTAAAGTTTAACAGTGAAAAATTAATTTTAGGCGATTATGAAATACTTTTGAATATCTTGTTTGACATCAAAATTACACAAAAATCAATTTTGCTAGGAATTTTTTTTTTTTTTATCAAATTAACCTTTTTTTGTAACAGATAAATAAAATATAATAAAAAAGTACATCAAAGAAAAAAATAATTTTAAATAAGATTAATAATGATTTTTATCAATTACGATGCAAATTCCACCAATAACCCTGAAAAACAAGTCTAATTCGAAACTCATATTTTAATTATAAAATTTACGCTCAGTATTCAATTTTGGCTTTATCGAATAATTTAGTTTGCTTGAAATAAAATACATACATTTTTTTTGTTTTTTTTTTTAACTGCATTATTAGTATTACCACAGTTTTTAGTTTTGTGTGTAAATCACTGCATTTTGTATTGCGTTGCACAGTTGATGTTTTGTATTTGTACATTTAATTAAACAAATGATTGAAAATGAGACATGTGACATTCTTGAAGAATGTTATAATATAAAGTTCTTAATTCTTGAAGAATGTTTAATGTTTTAAATTATTCTGTCTTATATTTACTATTTTTACTGCAAGTATTTCTGCAGGAAAACTGTTTTTCATTTTTTAAAGCATTGTATGATTCAAAATTGTCTCTCAGTTTTAGTTTATACATTTATAGATAAGGTTTGGTTGGTCGTTTCTGTGGTCATTTTTGAACATTTTGGGCTAATTAGACCATAACCTCGAGTTTAACGTAGATTCCGAACCACAAACAAACATGAATGCCACCACCGGGATTCTAACTTGAAGCCTGTGGTACTAAAGGTCAAAGTGCTAACCAATTGGCCATCAGGCCATGCGTTTATAGATAAGGGACTCCTGAACTACTGTGAGATTCCTGATGTGTTCTGAATTTACTGTGAGATTCACAAGATGAAGGATAAACATATTAATTTACAAAATAAGTAAAAATCAATAGTAACATTTTAAATATTTTAGTTAAATAAAAGGCCTTTCATAGTTTTTTACATGTAATGGAAAAACTGTTTTTCAATTCCTTCTATTAGCTCACACTCTCCTATATATATCTTGTTCAAATTTTTCAATCGTTAATAAAATACTTTTTATTCATCCACTCGAGTTCAAATACATTTTTTTTTGAAATTTGTAGTGG